>JAUBYV010000001.1:7777500-7780000 GCA_032760415.1 Diplocarpon rosae
GGCAGTTGCTGCAGCAATGCCCCCGCAGCGAGGCAGGGCGGGAGGGGGGGGGGGCCGGCCACTGGGGCGCTACTGAAAGCCCGCGAGCCCCGACGACGATTTTTACCCCGCCGGTGGTTCGCGTTGCTGCTCCCAGTGGGGGCCTCTCCCTCCCTCCCGTCTCTCGCTGGGCGCGTGTGAGCTCCACCACCAGGGCGCTACTGAAAGCCCGCGAACCCCGACGACGATTTTTACCCCGCCGGTGGTTCGCGTTGCTGCTCCTGGCGATCTCACTCTGCCCCTTCATATACCCACCGACTTCCTTTGGCCTTGCGTTTCCTGCGCAAATGCCGGCTGGCCTGTGCGTCTCTTCCGCGAAACCGAGTTGTGTGCATATTTTTTCCCCCCCCCCCCCCACCGCAGTGATCCTTCGGCGTTATGCGCGCATTTTCTTAGACGGGCGCTGAAGCATCCGCTAAGGGGTACGCTGGCGGGTGCACTGAGGGTACGCTGGGGGGACACTGGGGGGACACTGGAGGTGCACTGAGGGTACCCTAAGGGGACACGGGGGGACACTGGGGGGACACTATAAGGTACACTGGAGGTGCACTAGGGGTACACTGGGGGTACCCTAAGGGGACACTGGGGGTACACTATAAGGTACACTGGGGGTACACTGGGGGTGCACTGGGGGTACCCTAAGGGGACACTGGGCGTACACTATAAGGTACCCTAAGGGGACACTGGGGGGACACTGGGGGGACACTATAAGGTACACTGGAGGTGCACTGGGGGGACACTGGGGGGACACTATAAGGTACCCTAAGGGGACACTGGGGGTACACTATAAGGTACACTGGAGGTGCACTGAGGGTACCCTAAGGGGACACTGGGGGACACTGGGGGACACTATAAGGTACACTGGAGGTGCACTGGGGGACACTGGGGGACACTATAAGGTACCCTAAGGGGACACTGGGGGTACCCTAAGGGGACACTGGGGGTACCCTAAGGGGACACTGGGGGTACACTATAAGGTACCCTAAGGGGACACTGGGGGACACTGGGGACACTATAAGGTACACTGGAGGTGCACTGGGGGGACACTGGGGGGACACTATAAGGTACCCTAAGGGGACACTGGGGGTACCCTAAGGGGACACTGGGGGAACACTATAAGGTACCCTAAGGGGACACTGGGGGGACACTATAAGGTACCCTAAGGGGACACTGGGGGGACACTGGGGGGACACTATAAGGTACCCTAAGGGGACACTGGGGGTACCCTAAGGGGACACTGGGGGAACACTATAAGGTACCCTAAGGGGACACTGGGGGACACTGGGGGGACACTATAAGGTACACTGGAGGTGCACTGGGGGTCCACTAAGGGGACACTGGGGGACACTATAAGGTCCACTGGGGTGCACTAAGGGTACACTAAAGGGACCCTGGGGGTCCGCTGGGGGTACACTATCAGGTACACTGGGCGTCCACTGGGGGTCCACTGGGGGTCCACTGGGGGGACACTGGGGGGACACCATAAGGTACACTGGAGGTGCACTGAGGGTGCACTAAGGGGACACTTAGCGGACACTAAAGCGGACACTAGAGGGCCTGGCAGATATTGCTCTAAGGTAGCTATGCACTAAGGGTCTACTATAGTATATCTTGTCTTAGGTCTGCCTGGAAAGAAGCATCGAAGTAGGGGAGCTCTTACTCAGAGGGTCTCCTGCCTTAATCTATAGGCACCCTATATGTCTATATGTCTATGCATCTTTTTTTTTTTTTTATGTCTTTTTTCTTAGTGCTCTCGCCAGGATAGGAAGGGGGGGGGGGGTATGTCTTGTGCAGGTGAAAGAAAAAAAAAAAAAAAAAAAAATCTTTTGGATTTTTTTGGTCTTTTTTCGGTGCTCTCACCAGGATAGGAAGGGGGGGGGTATGTCTTGTGCAGGTGAAAGAAAAAAAAAAAAAAATCTTTTGGATTTTTTTGGTCTTTTTTCGGTGCTCTCACCAGGATAGGAGGGGGGGGGGGGGTATGTCTTGTGCTGGTGAAAAAAAAAAAAAAATCTTTTGGATTTTTTGGTCTTTTTTCGGTGCTCTCACCGGGATAGGAAGGGGGGGGGGGGGGGGGTATGTCTTGTGCAGGTGAAAAAAAAAAAAAAAAAAAATCTTTCGGATTTTTTTTATGTCTTTTCTCGGTGCTCTCGCTGGGATAGGAAGGAGGGGGGGGGATGTTTAGTATAGGTCAACCAAAAAAAATATTCTTTCGGGGGGGGGGTTGTTTTCCCACGACTCTTTCTTCCCTGGCCTGGTTGCCAGCATCAGGGAGGGGGGGGGGGGGTAGGAGCTCTGCAGGTGAATGAAAGAAATTTTTTTATCAAATACATATTTTGTTCTCACTAGCATAGGGGAAAGGGGGGGGGGGGGGGGGGGGCGCCCAGCACATCCGAGCTACCCTGCGAGGAGGGCGCTGAGGGTGCACCAAGGGGACCCTATGAGGTACGCTGGGGGCCACTGG
>JAUBYV010000001.1:7787500-7790000 GCA_032760415.1 Diplocarpon rosae
CACGTCCGGAGACGGCTACTGGCGTGGGCTGGCCCCCGATTGCGTCTTGAGATTAGGGTAGGCCATCGGCCATTAATCCGCAGACTCCATCCGTGCCCCCTCGGGCGGAGCCCAGGGGGACGTTGGGCGCTTCCGCAGGCCTCGAAGTGCGCGTAAGAGGTTGCTGCTTCCGCAGGTGAGCTCACTGTGCTGACAGGGTCTGGGCCCCTACGCAACCTGAGTGGCTGTCAGTAATAGATGAGCTCTGGCAGGTATGGTACATGCGGGCTGGGTACCGCGCGCCCCTCATGAGGTGCGCATCGCGGCGCTCTCACTCAGGGCACCCAAGCAGGGCTTGTTGGAGCGGTGGCAGTTGCTGCAGCAATGCCCCCGCAGCGAGGCAGGGCGGGAGGAGGGGGGGGGGCCGGCCACTGGGGCGCTACTGAAAGCCCGCGAGCCCCGACGACGATTTTTACCCCGCCGGTGGTTCGCGTTGCTGCTCCCAGTGGGGGCCTCTCCCTCCCTCCCGTCTCTCGCTGGGCGCGTGTGAGCTCCACCACCAGGGCGCTACTGAAAGCCCGCGAACCCCGACGACGATTTTTACCCCGCCGGTGGTTCGCGTTGCTGCTCCTGGCGATCTCTCACTCCCCTTCATATACCCACCGACTTCCTTTGGCCTTGCGTTTCCTGCGCAAATGCCGGCTGGCCTGTGCGTCTCTTCCGCGAAACCGAGTTGTGTGCATATTTTTTTCGACCCCCCCCCCCCACCGCAGTGATCCTTCGGCGTTATGCGCGCATTTTCTTAGACGGGCGCTGAAGCATCCGCTAAGGGGTACGCTGGCGGGTGCACTGAGGGTACGCTGGGGGGACACTGGGGGACACTGGAGGTGCACTGAGGGTACCCTAAGGGGACACTGGGGGGACACTGGGGGGACACTATAAGGTACACTGGAGGTGCACTAGGGGTACACTGGGGGTACCCTAAGGGGACACTGGGGGTACACTATAAGGTACACTGGGGGTACACTGGGGGTGCACTGGGGGTACCCTAAGGGGACACTGGGCGTACACATAAGGTACCCTAAGGGGACACTGGGGGGACACTGGGGGGACACTATAAGGTACACTGGAGGTGCACTGGGGGGACACTGGGGGGACACTATAAGGTACCCTAAGGGGACACTGGGGGTACACTATAAGGTACACTGGAGGTGCACTGAGGGTACCCTAAGGGGACACTGGGGGGACACTGGGGGGACACTATAAGGTACACTGGAGGTGCACTGGGGGACACTGGGGGGACACTATAAGGTACCCTAAGGGGACACTGGGGGTACCCTAAGGGGACACTGGGGGTACCCTAAGGGGACACTGGGGGTACACTATAAGGTACCCTAAGGGGACACTGGGGGACACTGGGGGACACTATAAGGTACACTGGAGGTGCACTGGGGGACACTGGGGGGACACTATAAGGTACCCTAAGGGGACACTGGGGGTACCCTAAGGGGACACTGGGGGAACACTATAAGGTACCCTAAGGGGACACTGGGGGGACACTATAAGGTACCCTAAGGGGACACTGGGGGACACTGGGGGGACACTATAAGGTACCCTAAGGGGACACTGGGGGTACCCTAAGGGGACACTGGGGAACACTATAAGGTACCCTAAGGGGACACTGGGGGACACTGGGGGACACTATAAGGTACACTGGAGGTGCACTGGGGGTCCACTAAGGGGACACTGGGGGGACACTATAAGGTCCACTGGGGTGCACTAAGGGTACACTAAAGGGACCCTGGGGGTCCGCTGGGGGTACACTATCAGGTACACTGGGCGTCCACTGGGGGTCCACTGGGGGTCCACTGGGGGGACACTGGGGGACACCATAAGGTACACTGGAGGTGCACTGAGGGTGCACTAAGGGGACACTTAGCGGACACTAAAGCGGACACTAGAGGGCCTGGCAGATATTGCTCTAAGGTAGCTATGCACTAAGGGTCTACTATAGTATATCTTGTCTTAGGTCTGCCTGGAAAGAAGCATCGAAGTAGGGGAGCTCTTACTCAGAGGGTCTCCTGCCTTAATCTATAGGCACCCTATATGTCTATATGTCTATGCATCTTTTTTTTTTTTTTTTTATGTCTTTTTTCTTAGTGCTCTCGCCAGGATAGGAAGGGGGGGGGGGTATGTCTTGTGCAGGTGAAAGAAAAAAAAAAAAAAAAAAAATCTTTTGGATTTTTTTGGTCTTTTTTCGGTGCTCTCACCAGGATAGGAAGGGGGGGGGGGTATGTCTTGTGCAGGTGAAAGAAAAAAAAAAAAAAAAAAAATCTTTTGGATTTTTTTGGTCTTTTTTCGGTGCTCTCACCAGGATAGGAAGGGGGGGGGTATGTCTTGTGCTGGTGAAAAAAAAAAAAAAAAAAAATCTTTTGGATTTTTTTTTGGTCTTTTTTCGGTGCTCTCACCGGGATAGGAAGGGGGGGGGGGGGGGGGGGGTATGTCTTGTGCAGGTGAAAAA
>JAUBYV010000001.1:7797500-7800000 GCA_032760415.1 Diplocarpon rosae
ATAAACGATAACTGATTTAATGAGCCATTCGCAGTTTCACCGTATAGATTGCTTATACTTAGACATGCATGGCTTAATTTTGAGACAAGCATATGACTACTGGCAGAATCAACCAGGTACCTATCTTGGGCCAGCCGGGCGTGCGCCGCGGGCTGGCGACCCCGGGAGGGGCAGAGTTGTGCACTGGTCGGCGGCTTGCACCGCAGCGCGTCGCGCCCTGGAGCGGAGCTCACAGGGTGCGTGCGCCATCCGATTGCCCCCACTGAGTTCCCCACCGGCTGGTCCGCGGCACTGAGCGCAGGCGCCAGGCGCCTCTGCTGTGTGTCGCATCGAGCCGGCAGGAGGAGGATGCCGCTCCCCAGTCACGTCCGGAGACGGCTACTGGCGTGGGCTGGCCCCCGATTGCGTCTTGAGATTAGGGTAGGCCATCGGCCATTAATCCGCAGACTCCATCCGTGCCCCCTCGGGCGGAGCCCAGGGGGACGTTGGGCGCTTCCGCAGGCCTCGAAGTGCGCGTAAGAGGTTGCTGCTTCCGCAGGTGAGCTCACTGTGCTGACAGGGTCTGGGCCCCTACGCAACCTGAGTGGCTGTCAGTAATAGATGAGCTCTGGCAGGTATGGTACATGCGGGCTGGGTACCGCGCGCCCCTCATGAGGTGCGCATCGCGGCGCTCTCACTCAGGGCACCCAAGCAGGGCTTGTTGGAGCGGTGGCAGTTGCTGCAGCAATGCCCCCGCAGCGAGGCAGGGCGGGAGGAGGGGGGGGGGCCGGCCACTGGGGCGCTACTGAAAGCCCGCGAGCCCCGACGACGATTTTTACCCCGCCGGTGGTTCGCGTTGCTGCTCCCAGTGGGGGCCTCTCCCTCCCTCCCGTCTCTCGCTGGGCGCGTGTGAGCTCCACCACCAGGGCGCTACTGAAAGCCCGCGAACCCCGACGACGATTTTTACCCCGCCGGTGGTTCGCGTTGCTGCTCCTGGCGATCTCACTCTGCCCCTTCATATACCCACCGACTTCCTTTGGCCTTGCGTTTCCTGCGCAAATGCCGGCTGGCCTGTGCGTCTCTTCCGCGAAACCGAGTTGTGTGCATATTTTTTTCGACCCCCCCCCCACCGCAGTGATCCTTCGGCGTTATGCGCGCATTTTCTTAGACGGGCGCTGAAGCATCCGCTAAGGGGTACGCTGGCGGGTGCACTGAGGGTACGCTGGGGGGACACTGGGGGGACACTGGAGGTGCACTGAGGGTACCCTAAGGGGACACTGGGGGGACACTGGGGGACACTATAAGGTACACTGGAGGTGCACTAGGGGTACACTGGGGGTACCCTAAGGGGACACTGGGGGTACACTATAAGGTACACTGGGGGTACACTGGGGGTGCACTGGGGGTACCCTAAGGGGACACTGGGCGTACACTATAAGGTACCCTAAGGGGACACTGGGGGACACTGGGGGACACTATAAGGTACACTGGAGGTGCACTGGGGGGACACTGGGGGACACTATAAGGTACCCTAAGGGGACACTGGGGGTACACTATAAGGTACACTGGAGGTGCACTGAGGGTACCCTAAGGGGACACTGGGGGACACTGGGGGACACTATAAGGTACACTGGAGGTGCACTGGGGGACACTGGGGGGACACTATAAGGTACCCTAAGGGGACACTGGGGGTACCCTAAGGGGACACTGGGGGTACCCTAAGGGGACACTGGGGGTACACTATAAGGTACCCTAAGGGGACACTGGGGGGACACTGGGGGGACACTATAAGGTACACTGGAGGTGCACTGGGGGGACACTGGGGGACACTATAAGGTACCCTAAGGGGACACTGGGGGTACCCTAAGGGGACACTGGGGGAACACTATAAGGTACCCTAAGGGGACACTGGGGGGACACTATAAGGTACCCTAAGGGGACACTGGGGGACACTGGGGGGACACTATAAGGTACCCTAAGGGGACACTGGGGGTACCCTAAGGGGACACTGGGGGAACACTATAAGGTACCCTAAGGGGACACTGGGGGGACACTGGGGGACACTATAAGGTACACTGGAGGTGCACTGGGGGTCCACTAAGGGGACACTGGGGGGACACTATAAGGTCCACTGGGGTGCACTAAGGGTACACTAAAGGGACCCTGGGGGTCCGCTGGGGGTACACTATCAGGTACACTGGGCGTCCACTGGGGGTCCACTGGGGGTCCACTGGGGGACACTGGGGGACACCATAAGGTACACTGGAGGTGCACTGAGGGTGCACTAAGGGGACACTTAGCGGACACTAAAGCGGACACTAGAGGGCCTGGCAGATATTGCTCTAAGGTAGCTATGCACTAAGGGTCTACTATAGTATATCTTGTCTTAGGTCTGCCTGGAAAGAAGCATCGAAGTAGGGGAGCTCTTACTCAGAGGGTCTCCTGCCTTAATCTATAGGCACCCTATATGTCTATATGTCTATGCATCTTTTTTTTTTTTTTTTTATGTCTTTTTTCTTAG